>JBAIZL010000005.1:38598616-38621116 GCA_036971475.1 Prosapia bicincta | reverse complement strand
CCGAACGTTTACCTTATATATTGTCTTCCTTATAATTTACTTATAATTTACTTATCATTTAACGTTCGTTATTGAAGCCTAGCATAGCGACATGTTCATTTCCTACATAACTTTAATTTCATCATTATCGATAATTTAATTGTCTTTGTAATCAAACGTTTACTCACTTTACTGTGGTATCCTTGTTACAAATAGAGATTTTTCACATTTCTATATTCCTATATTTTCATGTCACTTTATTTTTTTCCTAATTTTCATATACATTTTTTTGTTTATCATATGTTTTTAAAATACTCTTTTTTTCTTCTGTTTGTTCTTTACGCTAATCATTTCTTTTTTCCATATTGAATGTCGTCCCTTATCATTACGTGAAAGTAAACAAAATAACGTTACTTTGAAGCTTTTGCGGAACAAGATTAAATTACACTTCCAGATCTGATCAACGAACGGGCTGACGTGCTACATGTAGGTTGTTTTAGTTACACGGTCGCCAAGTTCGGTTATAGAGGTGTAGATTGTTTCTTCTTAACAAACAACTTTGTATAGAGCATTTACATTGGTGTTTATTGCACACAACATGATTTTACAAAAGTCATTATTTTATTACAGTCTGTACAAACTCCGTGGTAAAGTGAATGTAGTAGAGGAACGAGTTTACATAAACATATTTGACATTAAAATATACGTCAAATTCATTAATACCTCTTTAAAAAATATTTCAAAAAGAGTGTTTTAAAAATTGTAAAAATATAAGTAAAATAAATCAGAATGTCATAGCCTGGATTTATTTTTATAACTCTATTTACCAAAAGTAAACAAAGAAAATATTCCAATACTTTTTCTAAAGTAATATAATCTTGAACGTATTGGAGTAAAATACAACCCTAACGAAAATGCGAAACTTTAACAGTGGAGTAGAATAGAAGCTGGTCCGTGCCGATATGTAGATCTCACTGTACAGTAGCTGCAGCCAACTTAGCTTTTTATTTACTATTTTTTGCTGCTATTTATAAGGAAAGAACATATTTATGTGCATGTTCGGAAGCCTGCTGTAGGTACGACTCCCCCTCTACTCCTCGTCTCCCGCATCCTCTGTCCTTCGTCCTTCTGTTTGTAGTATCGTTTCAGTATTCTGTGTGTAATGAGCAACAGAGAGAGGGTTATATATTTTACTCTGTATAATGTTCTGGCGTTAGATGTTTAACGTGAATATTTTTTTAAATTTATCAACTCACCAAATCTATTTAGAAGTTAAAAAGTAAATCATATTTTGAAAATGAGGTTTGATATTAAAACAAGTAATATTGAAAAAAATTAAAGACAATTTCTACTTTAGGGGAAGGAAGATAAAGTTTATTTTAGTTAGTCGGAAATATAGCTAGTTTTATTAAATATTTACAATTGATTCACTACTACTAGTGAATTCACTATATGAATTCATTAGTACTATATATTGTTTAAATTTTCAATCGTTAATAAAATACTTTTCATTCATCCACTCAAGTTCAAATAACTTTTTTTAAACTGGTAGTGAATGTATCTTGTGGATGTTAATACAATACTTGATTACTAACATGTAGTAATGCAGTTCGAATCCAACGTGAGGACAGCAACTTTTTTAAATTTAATTATTGAATAACCATTTGAAAAATTGTGCTAACATTAATTGTCATCCACTACAAGTTAAAAAAATATATAATTGACCTTGAGTGATTAATAAAAAATTATTTTAAAAACAATTGTTAATTTGAACAAGATATAGTCTATAGGCTTATAGGGGGAATGCAGACTAGTATAGTATACTAGGAATTGAATAATTATTAATAAACGGTTTTAAAATTTAGTGCATAATTTTGAAGTATACTAGCGCTTTTATTTATTGCATTACACATTTCAAACTTTTTCAATTATGACTTTGTATTTGGTTGCAATTTCACCCTTTTTTTTAAATCAGACAAAATTATTTATTGAATATATTCCTTGTCAGATTAGGCCTATGTGAGAGGAGAAACCATAGGAAAAGAAGATTAGGCCTTTGTGAGAGGAGAAACCATAGGAAAAGAAGATTAGGCCTTTGTGAGTGGAGAAACCATAGGAAAAGAAGATTAGGCCTATGTGAGAGGAGAAACCATTGGAAAAGAAGATTAGGCCTTTCTAAGAGGAGAAACCATAGGAAAAGAAGATTAGGCCTTTGTGAGAGGAGAAACCATAGGAAAAGAAGATTAGGCCTTTGTGAGAGGAGAAACTATTAGTAAAGAAGATTATGCCTCTGTGAAGGGAGAAACCATAGGAAAAGAAGATTAGGCCTTTGTAAGAGGAGAAACCATTGGAAAAGAAGATTAGGCCTTTGTAAGAGGAAAAACCATAGGAAAAGAAGATTAGGCCTATGTGAGAGGAGAAACCATAGGAAAAGAAGATTAGGCCTATGTGAGAGGAGAAACCATAGGGAAATATCTAAAATTGTTGCGAGAAGGTTTCAAGAATCTTTAGACATCGGAAATAAAGAGACACGCTCCACGCTGGGAGTCGCAGAACAGTAAGAGAGAGGAACTCGAGTGAATACTTTGAAATAGGCCTACTTCATATAACAACTTGAAGCAACTGTGGCGTAGTTTATATTAAATAAAACAAGCTCTTACCACAAATTCAACAATTTTTATTTTAACTTTCAACCTGAGGTTAAAATAAAAATTGTTGAATTTGTGGTAAGAGGTTGTTTTATTTAATATAAACCTACTTCATATACACTTGGTTATAAGTCCTAAGTAGCCGACTTGGGCAATAGGCGTGGTAGACGGGAAACCTGCACCCTCTTTGTAACGGACTTAGGGCGTAACTACCCAACCCTCAAACGACGGGATTCTGATGAGGGATTATGACTGTTTACAATTTATGAGTTATGTTTAACGTCGATCCAAACTACTCACCCCTAAATTCGTTCACCATAGACTTTGTAATCATCCGACAGACATTACGATCACTGTGTTATTATACAAATTTAACAGTTTCGTCCACAACTTTCTAATACGTTAAACAGCTTTAAGTTAAAAAATATCGGTGTTTTGGTTGAAATATTTCTGTATTTCCTCAGCAAAGTTTTTGTCTTTTCTAACGAATAATTTATGAGGTGTTTGTTACAGCTTCAGAAGTGTTTAGCTTATCTGTTTGCTCTGTATTTCATTTCTTCTTGTTTCAGTCTTGGTTTAGAATCTTGCGTAATTTTGGGTACAATCTGTGTAATTTTAAAATCAAATAATTAGAATTTACATATGAGGTGAGAAAGAAATGCAATCATGAGACTCGACAAAAATAAACTTACAACCTTGAATAGTCATGTTTATGTATAAAGTATTAAGACGTCAATAAGAACATAGAATAAATTTATAAAAGTTTTAATATATCCAATGCCTTTAGATATGTATTGTATAAGTTGTTGAAATCCCCCACATAAAAGCCATAAAACTTAATACTGAACGTTATTTTTTAATATAACTTTATATCTTTAAATTTCAATTTTACATCTTATCTTATTTAGTCTATAAACTTTATATTAGCTTAACCCAATCTATCATAACTTGACCTAACCTAGTTATAGATCGACAAAATAAATATGGTTTAATTAATTTACATCAGACATATATTTTCCGTTAATGAATTAGAAAACAGTATATTTTTTTAGATAAACATTTGAACTTACAGAAAATAGCCTATAGCCGACAATACAGAAAGTAAGATAAAATGGGCGTACAAAGCTGTTATCAGCTGTTAAATATAACTCCGAGTAGGGATATAGTTAATAAGGTGTTTAGCTGACTGATTGTCATACGTTGTCACATAATTAAGTAAAATATATAGAGCTATTTCTTAATATAGGAAATTGTTTTGAAAATTATTCAAACATAACCTCTAAATAACGTTTAAGTGAAGACTTAAACATTCTAAGCGTTAACAAATCGTCATTTCTTACATCATAAACTTCAGGTTTGCTACACTTCTGGTTGTTACGTATTGTCGTACAAATTCCTAACTGATGACATCACGATATACTGATCTACTCCCGTGCAAATGTGTTTTATATGCTGTGACATAAGAAGTTTTACTTAGAAACATATTAGCGTTTTGTCGGAGGTAGACATTATGAGAGGGCTAAACGCACATTTCATTGTACTTTGGTAAGCTGATAAACCTTATATAAGAGGTTGTGCCCACATAACAAAAATATTCTTCTTTAGCCGATACCATAGAGTTTCATGTCCCTACCGCAGGCTAATCAATTTTTTTTCTGATTCCTTTTTGATCACCTTAGTTGTCTCCTAGACATTAATGCCATTTTTCCTAACCTAATCTAACCTTACAGGTGACTTGATAATAATTCATTGTCTTGTAAAGGAATAATCTCCATAACGGAACCTAACCTAATGATGGTATCATTTATTTTTCAAAGACGGTTTTTTTGAGTCATTAGAAAGCTACCCCATACAAATTTGAAAACATTTCAATAAAGAATAAAATCGTCAAACGCTAATCTCCGGCGCAGATCCATTACCCAGTGCTCAGCTTAATCGGACGCTTTCAACGGCCGCTGTTCAAGTCATTATACTATTTCTACAGGAATCGATTCAGCCTAGTATTTATGAAATTGATTAAAACCCCGTTTAAAGGATCCCCCTCCAATAATTGTCCGCCGTAATCCAAGCCAAGCTCATAATTGGAGTCAATTTCAAAATATTGGTCACAAGGAAAATAGCTATACTTAAATTCGGTGCATGTATATAATTATAGATATATAAAAGAAAATGGCTTCCAATATTAAAATGAGAGCTCGTAGTTTATTGGGGCTGGATGTAATTAAAGATTTGTTGGAGTTTTGATTGGGTTCAGAACGTAGGCCTATCTCATCGTACTTATCTAATATTGTTTTCAGTATTAAAGCGAGAGGGGAGACAACGTAGGACAAGTTTAATAATAATTAAAAGACCGACGATTATTTATCGTTTTGGGGCGGGGCTAAAGGCTTCTCTCCCGTAAGCGCATGTTTCGTGAAATACTACCCCCACCCTCCTCGTATCTAGTGCTTACGCTATGCAATCCGATCGGATAATTGTTTAAAATTTCTGATCGCTTTGTGAAACTAGGCCGATATTTTGTCATTACGAATGCTCTGTATATAGATTACATTGTACAACTTTGGTTATGTTGTCGTGGACAGATTTGAAAGTAAGTAATTAGCCAGTTCTTTTTCTTCCTATTGGGCCTTGTTCTTTTCTAAACGGCTCAGTGTATAGGTTGCAGTGTCTTCACTCCTCTGTATGTTTTTGAGATCTTCACCACTTCTTACACTACATGGTAAACCACTCCTTATCTGTCACTAAATTCTAAATTTTCAGCATTGAAATACAATTAAGTCTCGATATTCAATATCTACTTATATAGAATTTAACACCGTTTTCCCCTTCAGTATATTATTTAATACACCGGGATATTAGCTCCTGATTAACATTGAGTCATTCATTATTTACAAAAGAATATCTGCAGAGAGGTCAGTAGGAAGTAAGGTAGGCTACCAAAATACATTTATTGAGGACCTATTTTCGGAACAATTAATTGACAAATTAAAAATAGTTTCTCACTCCTCAGCTTAATTTACATCTATTTTAGAATTTATTGTCCCTTCAGCATTCTTTAATAAAAACTAAGGGGCTATCCATACCAGAACCTCCTTTGGCTGTCTCGTGTTCAGTTATCCTTTCCCCATCTCTCAAAGACGATAGTAGAATCATGACTATGTTTAAAATTAAAAGAAAATGCCAAGAAAATATTTACCATTTTTTTTTTTAAACATAAATAAATAGGAAAAATGTTGAGATATTTTCAGAAAACAATGAATCTACAGACACAAGGTCAAGCAAACACACACATGTAAAGTAAGTGTAGGGATCCTGGAAAGGGCCCAAACAATATCCCTTGGAAGGTTTATTCACATTTGAATTAAGTTCTACGTAGGTGACGAAGGACATAAAAGTTTTATTATTTTTATGGTTATATTGTAAATGGGTAGCGGGCGGATTAAACTCAAGTTCAACTTTCGACCATGCAGTGAAACTTAAAGAGTCTTTAATTAGGGCTGTTCACAAAGTACTGCTTGCCAATATAAAATGTTCAATGCACCTGACTAATTGAAAAACCCAAGCAACATCTGCTTCCATATATTTACTTCGAAACCCCCCAAAGCGAAAATGTTCAGGAAGTAAATAATCGTAATGGGTATTTTCAACATCCCTTCGTCGATCATCCCCTAGCGACAATGTTTTATTCAAGAATAAATAAGGGTCGATTATAAATGCTACTTTATTATGTTTATGTTAAAAAATATAACATGAATTTCAACACATCTGACGGGTCGTCTTTGGAGGAGATTTAAAGGTGGGAAAGCAGAGATGTCATCACTTGTATATAGTGGAATTCATTAATATGGTTATCAGGTAATAAAGTTTTGTTTAACTAATGGAAAATGTTACAACACATCACCTGTTATGGTAATGTGGTAGAGTGTAACATGGTTTGTGATAGAGTAATAAATGTTTTGTTTTTACTTTTAATATGATATTCATATTACATTTTACAATAAGGTTTAATTTACTTGGTTAAAAAGCAATTATTATTTATGTTAAAAGGGATGAACCGCGTCAACCCTTTCCAGCGTGTTCAAGCTATGCGCGTCTTACTGGCAGCCAGTCTGGTGGGAGGAGAATCGGATCAATAATTCATTAGTTGTATTTTGGGAGGATCCGAGCTGCCCGCGAAGTGATTGAAAGGTATTCTTGTGAAGGTCTTCAGCAAGGACCAGGCTTGACCGACGTCGGATCTCGAGCGGTTAATTAAATTGAATAAGGGCAAACAAATAAGCTGTGGCTGTAGGGAGACAATTATTGGATTATGTGTGTTGTTATTGGTGCAATGAGGTTTTAATTATTTTATGCCCGACTTTGTATCTATTACGAAAACTATATGTAGGATAGGCCTAATTATCCCTTTGGATATGGGATAGGAGCATAACATATAAGTTGGTGGAAACTCTTTGTTTCAACCTTTGACGGATCTGTGTCAAACGTTCGAAAGATAGTATCCCTGAAGTAGATTAAAACTCTATCGCAAAGTGTTAGTACGTACGCTTGCGTGCGTGTGTGTGTGTCAGAGAGAGAGAGGGGGGGAGGAGAGAGAGAAAAGGTTGTATTAACCTGCTACTCACCCTTTTAGGTAGAGAAAAGGTGACGGACTTGTAGGTAGGTTACGTAAAAACAGGGTTTACCTTCACATTCAAACGAAGTCGCATCAGAGGTCAAACATCAAATGAACTTCAAAGTTTCATCTTTTAATTAGATCAAATCTTTATCGTGATCATAATAACGTGATGTTTACCTGCTACTGTTCTATTTTGGCAGTGGATAGAAAAGGACAGTTGAAACGTAAGGCAAAGAAAAGGGTGGCGTGGACTCTCCGACCGTGGGACTCCCGACCACAGGCACAGGCGTGGTATTTCCGATCACAAAAATTTCATCCGTGGGAGTTCCGACCACTGATAAAACCACGTGGGGTTTCCTACCATTCAATTCACTACTCCACAACAGTGATGTGAGGAGTCGAATATTTTATTCAAAAGGTATCAAGTCAACAGAGTATTGAGCATACTCGATTCTTATACTACGATACTCGAGTATCGACTCGGTCAAATAGTTTGCGAATTCCAATATTAGCAGGTATCAGCTGAAACGGCAAATTTAGCAAGTTTAAACGGCGATTTAATCGAGTCGACAAAATACTCGACTCGTCACATCACTACTCCACAATAAATTATTTAAATCATTTGAAAATATCCCTTCACATTTATTCCCTTTTGTCTCTTCTTCCGTGCTTCCAATGTATAGTGTTTAGTTGTTTAAATTGCTTCGAACCACTATCAAATGTTCCATCCATAAAAAAATGTCTCATTTTCACACAGGAGTTTCTCCGCTTCTTTACATCCAAACACAAGGATTCTTTTACCAGGAACATCACCATCGTCAATATTCAAAAACTACTGCTATCAGTTGTAAAATTTCGTCACTGAGGTAAATCTCTGTACTAGAGCCAGGGTTCTGGTTC
The DNA here is from genome assembly GCA_036971475.1 of Prosapia bicincta. NCBI lineage: Eukaryota > Metazoa > Arthropoda > Insecta > Hemiptera > Cercopidae > Prosapia > Prosapia bicincta. Next base: position 38,612,974 of record JBAIZL010000005.1, on the reverse strand, counting down.
GTCCCTAAAACGTCTCTCCTTTCTTTGCACAAGGAAGTCTTTGCACTTTCATAATTTGGCATATTTGCAACAAAATCTAAACCTTTATCCTTTAAATCTTGAAACTCTTCTTTAAAAATATTACAGGCCGGCACTGTCTTTTCTTCACGGACTCTTTTCCTACAGAGTGGTGATAGATCGGAAATCCCACGTCTCGAACCCGATCGGTCGGAAACGCCACAGCAGCAGGTGTTCAAACAATAGGATCGCAAATACCACGGTCGGAAAACCCACGTAGTCAAAGAAAGGTCGAGCCTCTTTGGAAAGGATTGCATATGATAAGGACAGAGTCTCCCTTGATATTCAGCCAAGGGAGACCCATAATGTAAGTAGACCTATATCTTTGTACAGGGTCGCGGCTTCGTATTAGCTTAAACCATTATAATGGTGTATACCTGATATACCGCCATGAGACAGAGAACATGTAAGGGGATTTGTAAGTAGGACTATGCAAAGACGCGTATCTAGTCTTATATTTATAGATAGGTAACATAGATTGAAAGGGAACGTCTTAGGTCGGCTATATCTAGGGGTGTATGTAGACACGTCGAGCAAGAATCAACAAGTGTTATTGCTAAATTATAAATTGTAACAAAAGTATTTACGAATGCAGAAATACTTTAGTGTTTTAAACGAATGGCATCATGGTGCAGCAAAATTTTTAAAAGATAGTTTGCAAACAGGAAGGGTATAGTTGAATCTACTAATTTGATGCTTAAGGCACGTTGTATGTTGTAATATGTTATAGGCCTATGGTTAGTTTATTAGCTGAAAGCAAGGGTGAGCATCGAGTATTGAGATATAACATTTCCTCATGTTACTGAACCATAGGTATCGATGTGTTAAGAACTGAAGAAAATCGAAGCATTTGCTTGGCCTAAAGTCTTTTGTCCGATCGCAGCAACGCACACTGTGCACCTTCAAGGAACAACAACAAAGCCAAACTAATAGTAAAAGTTGGCAACGGCTATCAGTGAATCGGGTAGTAGGGTAGGAAGTTATTGCTCGAATCGAGTCTAAGTCACAGATAAACCTTCCTACGCCGTAAAATTCCTTTCTTTTGTACCCGGCCTCTGATGTGGATCTGTGATGAATGCTTAATTGTTGCCGGTTTGGAGCCCGTCTTGCGTGCGGCATGCAATGCAATAAACGGCGAGGTGTTCTCAATGAAACCGTCCGGGTGTCGTTAGTGTCCACACCTCCACGCTTGGCAACATTTTAAAAAATTATTTCACTTGAATAAATCAAAAGGAGGGTGGTTTCATTTTCCCCTAAAGGAGTCGCTCAGGTTCGCACATTGCCTACATTAGGTAGAATTAGGATTAATGTTTAGAGAAATCGATAAATTTTTAATATAAATTTTTTGGAAAATATTTAAACTTTAATAAAATTCCGAAAATTGCTTCTTAGACTATTTAAAAAATTCAGTTTTAAGAAATTTTATAAGATGAGCACTTAATGCTTTATTACTGAAAATAAAATTTAAAAAAATGTACAATTATTATATATATATATATAAATATATATATATAGATGTACAGTTATATATACATATAACTATGTCAAATTACAAATACAAGAATTATAATTGAATTTACAATACACATATGTTAATTTTAATTGTTTAATATTCCTGATGATGTTGGTACTGTTAGCCAACGAAAAGCTTTAAATTGTAAATTCAATTATAATTCTTCTATTTGTATTTTGACTTAGTTCTTTGTTAATACACAAGAATACATATTGCGATTTATATATATATATATATATATATATATATATATATATATATATATATATATATATATATATAATATATATATATATATATATATATATATATATATATATATATATATATAAATAATTTTGTACCAATGTTATCTTGTATAGAATACTCTTATCACTTACACTATATTGTACTTCAACTAGAATCTTACTTGTATATATACGAGTCGAGTTTCGTGGACTTAATTACGCGTCCTCATTTTCAAGCATCAACTGAGACTTACGTATGCACGCACACACACACACACACACACACACACACACACACACACACACACACACACACACACACACACACACACACACACACACACACACTCACACACACACACACACACACACACACACACATATATATATATATATATATATATATATATATATATATATATATATATATATATACGTATGTAAACTTATAAAATATTATACATATATAGTCTACGTTTACTTGTTATTAGTATAAGTGGTCTGCACTCAATCTGTACGTTCATCATTTCGGTATTTCAGAACAGTTTTGTCATGCTAGCTGTTTACCTAGTGTTTAAAGTATTAAAACATTTAAATATTATATTTATATATATTTTTTTTAAGTTGGTAATAAAATGTATTTATTGTAAATTGTTTACTATCCTAATGCTTGTATTTAGTTTTTTTCGTTTTTTTCTTTTTCGTAAGGGAATAAAACTCCAGAACCCTGTTGATGATAATTTTGCTTTCACTAATTTTTTAATGTTGGAAAAAAGAAGTTGACTGTCGTAGGTTAGGAGAGTTTTAACAAACTATTTACGGTTTCTCGATCTAGGTTATGTCACACCAAACGTTTCAAAATCTTTACAGTGCTCTACTGCAAAATGTTTCAACAAGTAAAGCCTTCCACCGCTGTTACACCACCGTTCTCGGTTTACTGCATTAACTCCTGACGTCTGTGCATGTTATTAACTTTTACTAATATAAGCAAAGCCTACGAAGGGTGGTCTCAGAGCGAAGATAATGACTGGGAAATTAATTACACCTTCAAAAACGTAATTATAAATTTATTCAGTTAAGTTTAAAAGGTTTCCGGTGCCCGGGGATAAGCTGGGAGGCCGTTTCTACCGAATGAACTTGTAAAATATGTTGTCGAAGCTGTAGGATTAAGGTCGCAAATCAGAGGTTTGAGCACTACAATTGTATTTCAACTTGCAAAATAAGGGTTGGAATAAGGTAAGAAATTATAAGAATGCCATTAGGTAGCTCTTTGTGTTAATCTAGTATAGCACTCTGGATAATACGTTTGTCCGATACGTATGTGGGAATATTACTGGACAATAGTAACACCGCTCCAAAATTTGCTCTTTCTTCACTGAGATAAAACGGCGCGGGAATCGGACTGGACTCCTCTATACTGAGAACCTACAGTCACTTTAAAGTATACATTTTAATCTATTTCCTTTTGCAGTCAAGGGATACAATGCTACGGTACGTTTTGAAACTATATACTATTTCAGTCATTTCTCATATGTGCAGCGAACGCTTAAACAAACAAAACAGATGTTACTGGTCGATAAAAACGCCTTCATAACATATCCACCTTAAATGTCACTACGGATTTAGGATTTATTTTAATAAATAATGATTTACTTATAAAAAATAAATAATGAAAATCATTTGAATTTTTAGTTATATTTGGATATTTCGGAAAATTGAGTTGAATTTTACTTTTAATAGAAACATTATAACATTTACAAATTGAAACAAATATAAAAGCAAATAAAAATATCTTTCGTTGCTCAGTAGGCACACAAGTTCTAGGCAGGTATATTTTCAAAAAAAAATAGGTATGCCTGTAAAATCACAATTGTAAGACTAACATTTCAGTTTCCTTACACAATTATAATTTACAATTTTTTCACATTGGGTTTGTGTAACGTTACACGATAATCAAAATCATTTCTTGCAAATAAACAAATTGAAGTTAACTACTGGTCAGTTTACCAGATGTGAGAATAGCTGTAAACAGCACAATAAAGTCAGGGGTTCAAGGTCATTGCTTTTAAAGAAAGCCATCTTGGTTAGAGTAGATATTTAATTTTAATTTGTAAGACCTTATGAATGGTTTACAGGCTAAGAATAAATTTTTGTGAATATCACGTTGAAAAATGTGATGATATCCACGATAGATTCACGAAGTGGTTTGTAAAACAAATATTAAAGATGTTGAAATTCTAAACATTCTATTGAGGAATTAAACACTAAACACGTGGCTTCTCACTAATTTGCGACTCGTGTTGGAGAAATGAAGCAGACAATTAATAAGGGTTAAAAAATGAACTATCTGCGAAAGCTGTCACTGATCAGTTATGAAAGACACGTGTTAGATGTGACAATTTAAAGAACAAATTCGACACTATAAGGAATGGAGGAGGAATTTATGCGTCTGCGTTGAGCGGCTGGCAGGAGATGGGATCTTAATGCATTCCTCCGCTGCTGTACCTCGCTGTCAGCATATTCAATTGTTCAGTTTCACCCGACCATTGACGACTGTCTTCATATCGGCAAACGTTTAATTTCCAGCCAAGACCGGTGATTAGAAGATAAACAAGTTTGTTGAACTGTTCGGTTGAAAAGCGTACAGTTTTCCCGAAGAGTAAAGAGCTGCAATGTTCTGGTTTCGATATTACTCCATTTGGCCAGTCAGCATTTATTGAAGACCTTTTTGATATGAAGAAGACTTTGTGTTTCTAAAGATCTCGTGTTTGGAAAATCGTAATTGAATCTTTTACAAATGATGGTAACACAAAAAATGAAATATTAAATAAGTATTCGCTGCAAATAGTTTTGTGTTTAAAATGTGGAAAAATGTTAATTCTTGTCCTGGATCCTTCCATTCATTATGATAATTCCCCTGCACCCATTCATTCATACCGAGATTCCTCCTAGAATCATCCATTCATCCTCAGATGTCTCCTCGATCAATCCATTCATCTCAAGATGTCACCTGCACCCATCCATTCATCTCGAGATGTCTCCTGGATCTATCAATTCGTCCTGAGGCTCTCCTGAAGAAAAAACATTTTCAATCTTCATTATTCTATGATTCTCATTATCTGTTACTAAACATAGGTTCCAATCACAATCCTTGCAGCAAATCCTTCAGCACAAGGATTCTCATAACTACTTCATCCATCCTGTCCTGTCCTCCCTCTTTTAATTCCATTACATTCAAGAAGAATGTTTTTTTTTCTGTTTCAGCGGTTTGTCCAATGCGTTCAAATCACCTGCATTTGTAACATCGACAGTTTAAAACGTTATCTCTTCTTCAGTTCCTCCTGCAGAAGATATTGTCACTTACTCATAATATTACCTTTCGACCACAGGTGTTCTTCCACAATGCTGTTCTATTACTGGTTTACGACTCACTCTTAGAGTTTAGTTGTAGGAAACCCGGAGTGATGTCATAAATAGCTAAATTAGTTTGTAAATGGGGAAAGTAACAATTCCAGAGACGCTGCATGCTGGCAAGATTACCAATATCTTTACAACTTCAAAGAACAAAAGTTTTCACAGCATAGAATGATTTTGTGGTCCCTTGGAAGAGAAAGTTTTAAAAATAGATCTTTTACACCGATACTCCCCTGATTCGCTAGGATCGGAGGAAAACATGGATTGGAGTAAATTACTGGTTTACCTGAAGTAGACTTCCTCTCCTTGTCAATCGTCAGGGGGTTGTAGTGGTTAAGCTACTTTTATTATTTCGTTATAGGGTATAAGTACCCCAAGGATGCAATTACGTACGGGTGAGCCACGAGCGTAATGTATAGCTCGGTGAGAAGAGTTTTACTCCTTAGAGAAATTAGTAAAATATCAGGAAAAATAGAAATAACTAACAGAGAGTCTTTTGAATCGGACACAGAACGGAAGGTAAAGTATAGAGACCTAAGGCAACAGTGGAAGATTTGGTTTGGCAATACGCAGTGTTAATTACATGAGAGGTCGTTATGCGGTTTGTGACGTCATGATGGTTTCAACGAAGGCAGAAGAGAATAGGAGTTCGAATGTTATTTTAAAACATCGAGGCAGATGGAGAATTATTTCATATTTTGTAATCGACCTTTTTCCTTGTAGTTTTTCATTGGTATAAGATAGATAATGCAAATTTAATTTTATTAGTGAGAAATTAAAATACTGCAACCCGAAGGAGCATGTTTTATCGAAACCTTTCAAGAGTCTGCCAATATATTTAAGTTAACCCTGACTACAGAGTTTACTGTTTTTGAACCGTGGTGTTTACGGTGCATGCAGTGTTTACGGTGTATGCAGTGCTTACGGTGCATGCAGTGTTTACGGTGCATGCAGTGTTTACGGTGCATGCAGTGTTTACGGTGCATGTTCCTGCACCTCTTCGCTTTGGCTATTCACGAGACGCCGAGCGAATTGTAAACAATTTTAATGCATTTCAAAACGTACGCTATTTTTGTAACGCTTTTAGTTTGTTACTTTTCTACGTTTCGTTTAAAAACACGTAAAAGCGAATAATTACTGTTGTGTTGTGAGAGCAAGACGAACAGTGGGATCGTGCAGAGGGTAAACACGCCAAGACCCGGTCCCGAGCTGTCGAGTTCTAGGAAATTTTAATCCTTAGTCTATAATTTGCAGGAGCAGTAGGAATGCCATTACATCTTCTGGAATTGTAATCGGCGACTTGGCGCACAATGGGTCGGAGCAAGTGAACTGCGACGCGCTTCAAAACGCCCTTCTTTGAACGCTTTTCAAACTGTTGTCGTGCTTTTTGTAGCCACCTTGCGTTCAACATTTCCTTTGCCGTTTGTTTTGCTTGAAGAAGGAAATAATAGTGCCGAAACCTGTTTCAATCCATTAATATTTGTTAACGTCAAACATCGCCGGTTTTAGCCTCATTATAAGTGCTCAATAAAACAAATTGATTGTGATTTCAAAATAAAATTTATAGTTTTTATATTGTCATATTTTACTAAATTACAGTATCGTCTCTATTTAAAAAAATTGTAAATGTGAATCTCATGAACATCAATAAGCTGGAGGAATAAATATCAGGGCAAACTTGTAATATTTTCTACCTGATCCCTCAGACCTATTTGCTGGAAACACTTTACACCAAGTTCATTTTCTGTATTTATATTATTCGTAAACTACGTTTTTTATTGTTTAAGTGCACGGTGATAAACCTGTGAAATAAGCGCAAAACTAAATAATCCATTATTATTTCGTAACTAAGGAGAATTTTTAAATGCGTAATTTACCTAAATAAAATGTCACATTGGTTTGATTCTGTAGGTAACTTTATCGTTTATAAATTCACACATAAGTGTGTAACATTCTGGAAATCGACGAATTTTGTCGCGAAGAATTGTGATGCACGTTTTCGTTATCCTTTAGAGGTTGTTTCGAGGCTATGTTTAAATCACACTCAAATACAATATCCTATGTATTCAGGAGTATTTGATTACATGAAGGCCTAAATATGTAAATTAGATTGTATAGGACAGATATTTATAATAATACTTTCTAAGTTACTGGATTTATTGTACATTTACATTGTATGCCTAAAGAAAGTTGTAGTCCATTATTTACTAATTATTCAACGGGAGATAGACTGTAGTTACCTCATATATAGACTTATTAATAGCATAAGCTGCATTTGTCAAGTTGATTTATCACATACTGCACTTTTAATAAAAATTATACGTAAAATTGAGTTATTTATAAATGCGAATATGTTTGTTCCGTATTGTTTGAGCTTTACGCTTTTCCTACTGTATACAAGGATATACATTTATTGTATAAGAAAAATTGAACTCATAAAGACTTAATTGAGGTTACGTTGTCATTCAACTTCTTAATTAATAACTCGTATATTTATTTTATAAATAACATTATTATATTTCCACTACCGCCCAGTTTTAATGCATAGAATTATGATGGTTATACAGAACTCGCAGACATTATCCATTTAGTAGTTCCTACCTTCTTCTATCTTCAGATATATATATATATATATATATATATATATATATGTGTGTGTGTGTGTGTGTGTGTGTTTGCGTGCGTGTGTGTGTGTGTGTGTGTGTGTGTGTGTGTGTGTGTGTGTGTGTGTGTGTGTGTGTGTGTGTGTGTGTGTGTGTGTGTGTGTGTGTGTGTGTGTGTGTGAGTGTGTGAGTGTGAGAGTGTGTGTGTGTGTGTGTGTGTTCAGGTCTATTAGGTAACTAATTCTTGAGCATTTCTGGAATTAGTACCAAACCCGGATTGGAACTACAAATATTACACAACGCTACCGCCTTCAAAACTTGCTAATTTATTAATACTTAAGTTATATAGTATCGTAATATTTTTGGGGCTGCATTTTAGTATTAATATAGCACTTCTGAAGAGGGTAACTAGTTTTTAACTTAATTTTTTAAAATTATATTCGGTTAGAGAAGTGAGATAATCAAAACGTAAGCACTTAAAAAGAAACGAAATGTGAAGTGCACACAAAACAGAGTTTAAGAAACTGTTTTCTCCAATTATAACTTTCGCTTTGTAAAAATGTTCTTGGATTGCTAAATCACGATGCAAGACTACGCACATCCCCACCGTTCATTCTCCTGAAATGACTCAAGCACTGATTGCCCATGCTAATAAAATGCTATCGTACAGGCTCTTATTTGTCGTTTTATATCAGAAGCACAGGACGAAGAAAAAAACAATAAATTATAAGGTTGGGTAGCAATTTATTTGTGGAAGAAGTGGTCGCAAATTCCCCGTCGTACGTGTCCTCAGATCGTCTTAATTAACCTATGGAAATATATGTATACAAGGTCAACTCTGAGCACATGTAATTATTTATTATTAATAGTAATAACGAAATAAGCCTGTGTGTGAGAGAGAGACCCGATCTGCAAGCTGCTCTTTTCGTTCATTATAGGTTAGGGTAAAACAACCCAACTGTAGTTACGATTGCGTTATCGGGTATCTGCAGAAATGCAATTAGTTCCTGCAGATCAGGATGTGCCAATACCTGGACCTGATGCTGGATTCACGCCCATCATGCTTTCATTTTCTTATGTATGGAGTGTTCAAGGTGAATACTTAAGTAAATCTTCGGAAGATTTCTTTTTGAGTCAGTAATAACTTGAGAAATGATGACGTTAAGCAATGGTCGTTACTTATTGGTTAAACGCTTTACTTTGCTCTTAAAGTTTTGCCAAGTTGATTTAAAAATGTATAAATCGATATAACTTGCATTATTTGTTCAGAGTAATGTTTTTCAATTGGTTAGGTTTTAAATTTTCCAATTGGAATTTCCTATTATTTTAAAATAAATTTAATTATATACATACATACATACATACATATATATATATATATATATATATATATATATATATATATATATATATATATATATTTATTTGTAGCTTTGCAACACTGTTTTCTTTGTACTCACTTATCACTTTGAAAGTGATATATATATATATATATATATATATATATATATATATATATATATATATTAAATATGGTGATATGTTTTCTTGTAATATAGTTAATAAATTAAAAATATTTTAAAAACAAGAATACTTTTTATGAATATATTTATTCAAAGATTTTCGCCGATAAAATAGTACCAGCATCTTCAGGAAAATAATTATCTAATTGATTAAATAATTATTTTCCTGAAGAGGCTGGTACTATTTTATCGGCGAAAAGCTTTGAATAAATATATTCATTAAAAGTATTCTTGTTTTTGACATATTTTAAATTTATTATATATATATATATATATCGCTGAATCCTATATAATAATTTTGTATGTTTTGTTTCAGGTAACTTTCGTTTTTTCAACTATCCGAGAAGAATCTAAAGGTTAGTTTCTCATTTAAAAAGGTAGAAAATTGTATTTGAAACGCTTTTACCAAAGTATCTATCTTCAGCCAGTTTACTACATTCAATGGAGATTTAACAGAGGGTTAGGAAAAGAATTTGTTAACGAATGATCTTAATATGTTTCCAAGGTTCAAAGTTTTACAAGTATAAATAAAGCTATAAAAATAAATTACAGAAGTGTCTTTGGTTCTCGCAGGAGGTTCAGTAGCGTCCATGTATTCACAGGTCCTCGCTAATCAGTAAGTAGAATGTTTGAAGCATTGTTCATTAGGAACACCCTAATGTCGGCCTTCTGTTCCCTGTTTTTATACAACAATATGATAAACATAGCGATTTTATATATTTTTCCACTTTATGTATACCCTCGTTACTTTGTACTGAAGAATAAATTTTCGTATCTTTGAGTTTACATTTTCACATAAATGTTCAAATGAGGAAGCAAAGAGAAAACGAAACACAAAATACAACTTTATAAATACAACGTTCATCTGTCTTGGTGTAGAGCACACGGCATGGAGGCCATCGTTCTAATTACAAATAAACCGGTTAGCTCAACACGTTTAATTTGATTTTAGCCTATGTATATCCGATTATTTATTTAATTGAATTATTTTAGATTTAATTTACTGATTTAAAAAATATGTCAAATTTTTACAGTTACAACGAGCACATTGTAAACGCATAAAAAGGTAACCATTTATAGATATAGTTGTGTTACTGGTTTTGACATTTTCTAATACGTACGTGCCTATGTGCTCGCAAAACGAAACGGCCTCAGTAAATAAACGCTCCCCAGTGAAGTATCTGCTTATTGACGTTGCTATTGACTGATCCCGTCGGTTAATTGCGAGTCGGAAGCTTAGCACAATAAACCTCTCCACAAACGAACTGTCACCAAGTGAAAAACCTGCGCAGCGTTTATAAAGTCATAATCCTACATAATCTTTAATGTTCAATTTGCTAAACTTACTGCTTATGTGACAGTGTTGCATTCTCTGAGCTACAGTAGGTTTAGTGGGGAATGAAAACAGTCTAGAGAAAAACCTGTGCAGTGTTTATAAAGTCATAATCCTACAAATTCTTTAATGTTCAATTTTGCTAAACTTACTGCTTATGTTAGTGTTGCATTCTCTGAGCTACAGTGGGTTTAGTGGGGAATGAAAACAGTCTAGAGAAAATCCTTCGCATCGTTTATAAAATCATAAACCTACAAATTCTTTAATGGCCAGTTTTCTAAACTTACTGCTTATGTGAGTGTTGCATTCTCTGAGCTACAGTGCGTTTAGTGGGGAATGAAAACAGTCTAGAGAAAAACCTTCGCAGCGTTTATAAAGTCATAATCCTACAAATTCTTTAATGACCAGTTTTCTAAACTTACTGCTTATGTGAGTGTTGCATTCTCTGAGCTACAGTGCGTTTAAGTGGGGAATGAAAACCGTCTAGAGAAAAACCTTCGCAGCGTTTATAAAGTCATAATCCTACAAATTCTTTAATGGCCAGTTTTCTAAACTTACTGCGTATGTGACAGTGCCGCATACTCTGAGCTACAGTGCGTATAGTGGGGAATGAAAACAGTCTAGAGAAAAACCTTCGCAGCGTTTATAAACTCACAATCCTACAAATTCTTTAATGATAAATTATCTAAACTTTCTGTTTATATGAGTGTTGCATTCTTTGAATTACAGTGAATTTAGTGGGAGGAGTGGAAACAGTTTAGAGAAAAACCTTCGCAGCGTTTATAAAATCATAATCCTACAAATTCTTTAATGATCAATTTTCTAAGCTTACTGCTTATGTGAATGCTAAGGCGTTTAGTGTAGAATAGAAACAGGCGAGAGAAAAAACCTGCGCAGCGTTTATGAACTTATAATCCTACATAATCTGTAATGTTCAATTTGCTTAACTTCTGCTTATGTGATACTGTCGCATTCTCTGTGATAGAGGGAATTTAGTATAGAATCGGAACAGCCAATAGAAAAACCTGATCAGGTTCTAGAAATTCGTAACCCTACATAATCTTTAATATTCAATTTGATGTACTATTGCTTCAGCGTTTAAATCGATTGACTGATTAAAAACGTGCTCAAGATTATCATATGTCAGTCCAAGATTATTCGTAATGCTTAATTCTTAAAACTACTGCTCAAGTGACAATATCTTATTTTTTGTTATGGTGGCCACAGTGAGGGATTAAATTCAATAATGGAATGAAACCTACCACTGAAAGGAAAACCTGGGCATCGTTAATAATTCTACAGGTCCTGCAAAACATTTAATATTCTATTTCCTAATTCTCTTGTCTTTGTAATGATGAGGCTTATGTGCTATAGTGAAAGACGGAGTTTGCTGAATGATGGAAACTTGTGTGAGAGAAGACTCTAAGCAACTTATATAAAACCACTACATTTCATAATATTTAACGTTCAATTTTTACTTAAGTGAAAATGTTGCAATCTATGTGGTAAGATTAGCCTATTAAAGGTTTAGATAAAAATTTAATAATTACCACCATTAAATATTCCGTCGTTTACAGGTTAATTAAATATAGGTTGTTAAACAGTTTACGTTTCTAAATGGAACGTCAGTAAAAGGCTAAAGCAAAATGCTGTATTGTCGCTAGTAGTGTCAACTGACTTATTTTAATTTTACAAGTGCTTTTCAATGGAAAACTTTAAAATATATCCGTCAAGGAGTACGGTCGAATAAGGAGTGTTTGAATATAATTTCAAGATAAATAGGTCTACTGCGATCTATGATGCCAGGAATAAAGGAGTGTGGCTAAGTCATTGTAACTAGAAGACTCGGATTCAGGTGAGATTGAGAAATATGATTCAATATCTGGAAAAGTGTTGGATTGGCTGAGGGAGGTTGGGTAGAATATTTAGGTACAAGTAGCTTATTTCACTCAACTCTCATTAAAAACGTCACTAATTTCACTTAATTTACCACTTTATGTAATAACTATACTTCTTTACACTTGTCCTTGAAAATGAACAAGATACAAGGATTGACTTGACTTTGTGAATTCTTCACCTATTGTTGCACGTGGGCACAAAGAATGCTCTCACCCAGATTCTTTGTGCGTATATCGTTTCCTGCAGTTTTATTCTAGAGGAACAGAAAGATCATTTTTCAGTCGCCGCGGGGAGGTTAACACATCATTAGTAAATGTCAACGCGTCGTGGAGGCAACCCTTAAAAATCCCGAAATATTTCCCACTTGTTACCACCGACAATAGGAGGAGAATGCTTTGTCTTACAAACTTGATTTAATACTAAATCTGTAGAAAATCTTTTGTTCTGTTCGCCGTTTAATGCTCTGTTGTTAATATTGTAACCAAGAACCTTTCCCGCCCACTGTTAAAATCACTAATAGAGCAGCTACAAAAACTATCCTCTTCAATATAGTGGTATCAAATGATTTTAGTAAAACTTAAGTTGTTTCCTGAATAAAAATTTAAAAAAGTATTTTTCGTGCCAATTAACTCTTAAAAGAAATAAGTTAAACCTCTTAATTATTTTGTTTACAACGTTTGATCGCATCTTTAATAGGTATAAAGATGTCAATTTTTAGTAGTCATTTTCCAGCCCAATATAAAAAGAATGTTTTATCATGTATTACACAAAAATGTAATATTTCTAGTAATAAACATCAATTTTGTTTATTATTTAAAAATTGTTAAAATAACCAGGTTTTTATTTATTACTTTTCAAGATGCCTAATCGCTGTCTGTGTTTACGAGACGTATAGTCGGATAATAGGCTGTATTCTTCCAACTAGTGATATTCGCCCTACTGTTATTTAGTAATATGTTTTAGTCGGGTTAAACTAACCATTAGCAAACCGCTATTTTTAAAATATTTTAAACGCCAATGCCTTTAGCTGAATTGTGATAGTTAAAACCATGACATTAATTTACTTAAATATACATATTCTGAAAATCCAATGAACATTTGTTGACGAAACTTCAATTGCATATTAAGGGTAGTTATACTTGAATTAAAAATATAAATTGGTTTCTATCATTTATAAATTGTTCTAACATGCCAGCCTAAGGTTTTGCCTTCGTTTGGTTGTGTTCGAATTTCTTCCATTTTACACCTGATTTCAACCTCTCAAATATAGAGTCAATTATTTAGCTCTATAAACATTCTTCCGGTTTTCGTTTTAGAAATGTAACATTTTTTACCTAACGTATGCTCACTTTGTGTCCGTTAAGATGCACCCTGTCCCAAAACATTGTTATTATATTCTTAAATATTTGTACCACTCATAGTCCTAAACCTCTAGCTGTACCACCCACCTGTTGTACAAAACACCTTGCGAAGAATAATATTGTATGAAAAAATTATTCCATTCATTTAAAATAGCTTGGAATTAAAGGTTTATAGCCTATGCCAAATATTATTACAAGGTCATGTAAAAAATTCAATGAATAATCACTAAAATCGTTGATTAATTTGGGAGTAGCTTCTAAAGTTAAAATCTAATTAATTAGGAAAACCAGAGCCTCTTTCTATTACTCGTTTAAATTCCCAAGAACAAACTCCATTTCCCCGTGTTTCAGAAGACATTTAATCTACATAAGTTATCATATTTAATGCCTTGTTTAACAATGCAATTCGTGACTCTACGGCCATTCTA